>OW679198.1:68679359-68718314 GCA_940337035.1 Agriotes lineatus
GAAATGACAATCCTGACATAACCTTAAACTGACAGATATAAAATGCGACTGTGACTTTTACTACCACGACAGCCAACAAAATTTTTTGACAAAATAATTCCACAGCCCTCTAGGTCTAGAGGTTAAAAATTTTCAATCATACTGTAGAAACGGGCTATGCTCAGCTTGGTTATGTTTTGACATTAGTGTCACTATTATGTAAAAATTTCATATTTTATATTTCTTATGAAATGCGATAAAATAGTATACGCAACACGTTAGAAAAGTGATACTTGTTCAGTAAAACATCACTTTTCTAAACTTGTTGCGTAATATACTATTTCCGTCGACTTTTCTATAAAATTTGATTTTATAGACGCATTTACGTACGAAAAATATCACTTTTTTTGGACAGCATTAATTTTTCGTCAGCAAATTTTTTTCGTCCGCTAACATTTTTCGTCCGCAACAGCTCTTATAATTTATAATACACACTCCCCATTAATCTTTTTACTTCCTTTTACGATAAAGGAAATATTGGAATCATCCAAAAATTCGAAATTGAGTTTTCAACAGATCTTTACGTTAGAGAGTCCCCTGAACCCAAAAAACATGTTTCTGTTCATTGGTCTGTCTGTGTGTGTGTCTGTGAACAGAATATCTCAAAAAATAAAAGAGCTATGGCGTTGAAACTTCATAATATATAAGTTTTGTGTACTATCTAGATCAAGCTTTTGAAGAAAATCGCATAACCGGAAGTATGGTGTTTACTCTTCAAAAACATCTCTAACGATTTTTTTCAAACTTTATATTTTTATTACATTTTTAATGTGCATTAATGTGAGATAGGTGATTTGCCAGTTGAATACCTCTAAAATGGGATTTTTTTGTTTTTTTTCCTATTTTAAATAGAACACTCGGTATATTTCTGAATTCAGCTTAAATTTTAGAGACTATTCAACTCACCCCCTTCAAGTTAACTATTCACCAATCATAATTTAGTATTTATGTCATTTGCCACCAATCAGCGTAAAATTGTGCAACAATTCCGCTAGCAGAGTTTTAATGACTATTCAACTCACCCCCTTCAAGTTAACTATTCACCAATCATAATTTAGTATTTATGTCATTTGCCACCAATCAGCGTAAAATTGTGCAACAATTCCGCTAGCGGAGTTTTAATGACAATTTTTTCTCTTCCTGTGACATTTATTTAACTTCCTGTAAAATTAATCAAATATGATATTAGAAATGTCAAATTTGACAAACAATTTATTTTACGTCAACAGCTTTTTATTTTCAAAGAGGACGTGATAAAATTGATTAATTACTAAGAAATGTCAATTTTGTTCGTTGAATAGTCCCTTCAAATGCCGCTTGCAGCCGACGAATTGCATGAATTTTTGTCAAAGTGTTTATTCGTGTTTATTGCTTCAAATATATCGAAGCAATAAACACTCATACACTTTGACAAAAATTTTCGACAATTCGTCGACCGCTCGCGGTATTGTATATGACAATTTTTTTCTCTTCCTGTGACATTTATTTAACTTCCTGTAAAATTAATCAAATATGATATTAGAAATGTCAAATTTGACAAACAATTTATTTTACGTCAACAGATTTTTATTTTCAAAGAGGACGTGATAAAATTGATTAATTACTAAGAAATGTCAATTTTGTTCGTTGAATAGTCCTTCAAATGCCGCTTGCAGCCGACGAATTGCATGAATTTTTGTCAAAGTGTTTATTCGTGTTTATTGCTTCAAAATTGGTCTCGTGCTGTCGCACTCGACCAATTTATACCGAAGCAATAAACACTCGTACACTTTGACAAAAATTTTCGGCAATTCGTCGACCGCTCGCGGTATTGTATATGAAAATTTGTCTCTTCATCTAACGCTCTATTTTATACGGTTTCCGTAGAATTTGCAATTTTTGAAAAATTGTGACAAATGCTTAAAAATTAAAAATCCTTTTTTTGGCTAATTATAAGATCACTGTAAAAGGAAGTTGTGTGCGTGTATCACACGAGATTTTTTCAAATTATGACGGTCGACGGAAAAAGTAATATGCGCTTCGAATAAAACCTGTTTTTATGGCCTTGCCTGCTTGCTTGCCTCGGCCATCAATTGCATGCATCATCCATAAAATGACATTTTTTCGGCCTAGATACATAAATAACTATTTCATAATAATTACATGCTATTGTACTATATCAGTACTGTCTGTTTTGATCGAAATGTCACCCATAGTAGCCAAAGCCGTTAAAATTTAACAGCCACAGCCGTTATAACTGTTGCTACACTACACTTCGTTATTATTAGAGCTAAAGGAAAATGGATTGCATGTTATGAGTTCAGCTTTTTGAGGGAAACACGAGGGTGAAAACAGAAATGGAATATTACTTTTGGTTTTCAAGCTACAGTCAAAAAATGAAAAATTTAATATTTCTATTCGATCACACAGTTCAGCAGTTTTAGAAATATCTTATTTGCTCTGTCCATTAAAGCACGAGTGTTCTAAATTGTTTCTATTTTATCCTATTATGTTATTATGATAATAACTCCTTAGCAACGAGTTACGCTAAGATGCATTTAACAGCACTAGTGTTGTTAAGAAAAATAACAACGATATTTGATTAGCATTTAATCACATATGTTGGCAGTACTGATGTGTATTGTTAGTGACAATGTCAATCTATGTCAAATTCGATGTTAGTAGGTTAGGTTTTGTTTGTTATATGCGACGCCTGCGTTAGTTGACACCATCTGACATAGGTATCACATATTTTTCCTTTACGTGATAATCTTTATTCTGCCACAAAAATTTTCCATATTTCATGGAAATTCATGGTAGGAGACATTTTTCCTACCCCTTTTTTCATATGAAGGAATGCAACGAGACATTTTCAAAAATGTTTTAACCAAACACAAGCTTTCAAATTTGAAACATCAAATTGTGTGAACTAGCGCCAATGGGCAAAATATGAACTATTGAAGTAAATGTCAAAACAGCCTAACTGGCAGGCTTTGTATACGTGCTAACCTATCAATGCAGGCGACGGTTATATGACACAGACTGACGCAAAACTTAACCTGCTAATCTAGAATGTAACATAACCTGACAGTGCTACCAACAATACAGTATTGAGTGATACCATCACAGCCATAGCAGATATATGTCTCACTGTTGTGTCATTAATATAATAACAATTTTTCCTATTTTTTGAAAGAGATTAGTATTTTAGGATAAAATAAACCGTGTTACGATATACGTAACGTTATCTGCTTTCTACATTAGTCGAAAATTTTAAAGAACTCGCTCCTAACGTCGTTCGTTCATTCAAACTATTTTCTCATAATGTAAAAAGCTTGATAACGTTACTTGAATCGTAAATTACTATTACAATTCTAGCATATTTACAATAGATACAAGTAAATTTTGAACACTGCTCTTCACATAGGCGATACATGATATTCAAAATACAAACTCCATTAAATGTTTAAAAATTGCAAACTTTAATAAGGCTGTTAGAAATTACTTGTTGAATAGGGGTAACTAATAATTATTATTATGAATAAATACTGTTGAATATAAACAATTAGGTTTCAATTTAAATACTTAAATAATAAATAGCAACTAATGTGTATAAATTATATTTTATTGTTCCATTCACTTGCTATAAATACTGTACAATATAAAATTGTCATTGTTTATTACGTGGATATTTTATTAATATTAAATACAAAATCAATTTAAGCATATAAAGCCATTCTGATCTAGTTGTTTTTGCCAGTTCTTTCAGTAGTGTTTATGTGCTTATCTGATTATACAAACCAATAAATGCTTCCTGTTGACACTAACACACACAATGATAAGAGATGTGTTTGGGGAAGCTATACTGAATTCAGATTATTTATGTCAAGGTTACCACAAAACCTTTGTAAAAGTGAAGTAAATAGGTTATTTTTAATGGGCCTTGAAATAACCCACAAGTTATAAATTAGAAGCCAAAGTTTAAACTGTAGTGGTGACGCATTTATTTAAACAGTTACCTTATATCAAATGCCGTATGATCGAAAAATTTTATCTTCTAGAGGTCTGTAGAACTGTTTTGTTAAAAATTTATATGTTGGCAGTTGTGGTAGTAAAAGTCACAGTTTAAGGTTATGTCAGTAATGTCATGTTAACAATAGTAATTTATTATACAAGACGATAAAGTTAAATTTTATCCACGAGTGAATCGTTTAACGTCGAGACGAAGTCGAGACGTTAATGATTCAAGAGTGGATAGAAATAACTTTATCGTCATGTATAATACAATATTTTTTTCTATAGCAAGAACTTTAACAATTTCAAAAGAAAATAAAGACAGTCCATGACATTTCAAAATGTCAATAGCTAGATTGGGTTGCTACGATAATGCGAAGCTGTGATATTAAATTTAAACAAAAGTTAGAAAATTAAATTACTTTATCTATCCTTGATGTTAAAGTGCTACTTTATCTACCCTTGCTGTTAAAGTAAAACTTGACCTTTTGTTTTTAGTTGATAAAAGCACACTTTAACATGTGCTATAGAAAAAATACATTTTTTTTAAAACCATCTCCTTCAGCTAAAACCCTGGTAGGTACTCTAATCGGGTAATCCTTTGATATTTCTTTTAACCATATTTTCTGGTTTCTGGCATCTTCCCTCATTTCCTTTAGATTCTTCCCTCTAGTTCAGGGATGAGTAACCCACAAGCCGCATGCGGCCCGCCACTCTTTCTCGTGCGGCCCTTCATGATTTTACATTTTGACTTTAAAAAATTCCTACAGTGTCCCGCAGCCTCATTGTAACCTAGGCGTGTTAACTTAATTTTTGGAAACAATACCGACATCATAGATGCCATCATTTCCAAAAATTAAGCATTGGCATTTCTTGGTATGAAATGTTACGCTGGGCGGCTTCGTTTGACGCTACGCATATGTCCGCGGGGTTACATTATCTATGGCATATGTGCTACAAACGCTGCATCGGCAAGCGGCGTAAAGTCAAAGCTTAAAGGGTATAGACCACGGCCTCCAGGATTAGTGCGAGACTGACGTCTCTAAGCAGCCCGCCACATTGGTATAATTTTTGTGATTCTGAGGCCAACGTACTTTGGCGCCATCCGTTGGGTTTTTGATAAATTATCTGTAACGTAGGCACAACTTTCTAGATTAATATTAATCCAGGAGGCCGTGGACGTATGCAACCAAGGGCACAAGCGCAACGTACTGTAGCGCCTCTACAAACTATAAAAAACGTCTTGAACTAAAAATGCGGCAGGCCGCATAGAAACGTTGGTCTCGCATTAATCCAGGTGCTCCTCAAATTTGACATAGACTTACAGTGCCACTAACATATTATTCTTGATCTACTCTCTTTCAATATGGCCGCCATAGTAGATATCGGCTACTCGAACATCAAAGGTGCTGTCGCGAGTGTCGCTTCTGAGTCCGTTAGGTGTTTATTCTGTGATTAAGAGCACGACGCGAAGCGGAGTGCTTTTAACGTCGCTAGTGCTGTAGGGCACTTATACACGTGTATCATACAATACTTTTTCTACGATCGTAACAGAAATATAAATATTTATTTCGGTGACACTTTTTCCGTCACACTGTGCTAGACATTTTAGGTTATGTTGACATTAAAATTTACGGCAGAGCCTGTTTTAATAGAAGTAGTATTAAAATTAATTATATGCTCTTTGATAAAAGTATAACCCGTTACGGAAGTGGATTAACATACAAAAGGCTAACACAAACTCCTGAGGCTAAATCTAGCCCAACTTACCTTTTATAGTCCAAAAGTTGATAGCTTCCGAAATACAGGGCGTCGAAGTTGTTGTTTTTTTACCTTTTTTTTAATATTTATTGTAATAATAGCAAAATCTGCATGCAATTTGGTATTAATGGTTTTTTGGAATGAGAAAACCATCCTCGTCGAGTTCATTACATCCAAGCTCTACTGTACATGCCTCTTTTCTAATGTGCAGTGCAATATTTAAGTTTGTTGATGTGTTAAACTTTTGTTAAATAGTTCTGCTAGTATAACAAATACAGTAGAGGGGCTGTATTTTATACGCTTGATCGGAATAACTCCAGAGCCCCAGGGGCTCTCCCGCTTTTTGAATGTTTTAAGGCTATATGTAGCCCTTCTCTACTTACGCTCTATCCATCATTGACGTCTACTGTCAAGGATACCTTACATGTCCTGGTTAAATGCCAATTGAGGAAACACTGAATAACAAATTGACTGCGAATCTACTAGCTACCTTTTTAACAATTCACTGAGAATCTCTTATTTTGAACCTATTATCCACCGAAAATAACGGATTTTTAAATTTGTCCAAGTTGGTTGAAACACGGCCAACTAAATTAATTTAGTTGGCCATTGTAGGGTTAGGCATGTTCACAATGAACGTTTTCAGTAAACTTAAAACGCCAAATTTAAAAATCACCAGTTATATTTGCTTGCTTTCCTAAAGTTTGTAAGATTGATTACTTTCAATTGTCATTATTTTGCTTCACGCTGAACAGATACAGTGATTTGTTCTCTGAATGTCATTTTTTGGCAGTGTGGTCTATTATGATATAGGTCGCTTATTTTTTAAAGATCCACCACCTGTTGCTTAATGTTGGCCAATGGAAAAATCACTAGTTATAGTTACTTTTGTGAGTTACAAATGGCAATTCTATAAGTGAGCTGTCACCTTAATTTCATGCGTCAAACCGTCAAACAACGCAAGCGCAACTCAGATAAAGTTGAATTTTCGAATTATGCCTCGGAAAGGAAGGAATTTACTCGACAAGAAATTGAAAACCGCCCTATTCCAATGTTCCCTTGAACTGAAAAACCTAGTCCCTTCTTTAAGTAGCCGACAGCTAGAAGAGAAACGTTCAAATATCTTAGCTGTGATTTCTTTGGGTAAAATTAACTTCAAAATTTTAAACACTAATTATTGTAGGTGTCTAGATGTACTGTCCGCCGTATATTACACTCTTTTAATGCGGGCCAGGAAGTACAAACTTCCA
The DNA here is from genome assembly GCA_940337035.1 of Agriotes lineatus. Classification (NCBI taxonomy): domain Eukaryota; kingdom Metazoa; phylum Arthropoda; class Insecta; order Coleoptera; family Elateridae; genus Agriotes; species Agriotes lineatus. The sequence continues at coordinate 68,686,403 of OW679198.1, forward strand.
AAACTTACGGTGGCCATAAAAAATTTCCATTTTTTGATGACCATTTCTTTCGGGAAGAATTAGGTCGCAAAATGTATGATTATAAACGAAGTGGGGAATATTCCACTCTAACAAAATTGTTAACATTTGTTCCTGAACTTAAAAAAATGCAAATAATGTAGCCAAATCACCTCTTCTGCCAAATGTGCAAAATGCAAAATGTGTTGAACATGAATTTGGTTATAAATCCATTATTTGGCCACACTCCACTTTGAACAAAGCACCTTATTTTCTTCCAATTGTGAGAATTGGTGGAAAGATTTATACATTTGTACATCAATCGTGTTTTCTCAGTCAGTCTCGGTTGCATAACTCGAGAAAAAATGGAATTTTATGGCTCCTGCGTCAAAAAACATGATATCCCACAGAATTTGTAACACCCCTCTGCATTACACATTACACCATCCGGTAAATCCGTACCGTAAATCTAATTTTAAATAATTCAAATGCTCAAACTTCCGCCGGGCCAAATGTCAGTTTACAATTTTCATTTAACAACCTAACCTCAATTTTGAGTCCTCGTTGTGGAAATACCCTAGCCATGTTGCCACGTATTCCTTTCAAAGAACATGCAACGTAAAAACGGCCTATATGTTTTATCAGACTTTTCGACATATCAGATAAAGTGATCGTGATTTTCGCGCAGACACAATCAGCTGGGACGGGATGAGTTTTACAACTTTTAACACTGAAGCCTTGTTGAGACCACACCAGAATGTCAATAATTATTTGAAGCTTCATAGAAATATTACGTAGCTATTATCAATGCCATGTAAAACCAGTTGCAGCAAAACCATGAACTGATCACACAATTTTAATACAAAGTATAATCAGGAGTATAGATTAGAAGGTTAAGTATCCTATTGTTTCTTTCAATATATTAAAAAATTAAAAATACAATAGAAGCTCAATTAACTGGATCTCGCTTAATCAGAACAAACATAATTTTTAATATATTCTGTTTTATCCATAACGTAGCCTTTGCATACGCTTTAATCCGAATGAACTAGAATTTGCTGGTACGTATACAATTACGCAAGTTGTGGGTTGTATAGTTTGCACAGATAAGTCTTGTTTTCATACTATAATGTGCATAAAAAAATAGTAATTTATTATACAAGACGATAAAGTTAACTTTTATCCACGAGTGAATCGTTTAACGTCGAGACGTTAATGATTCAAGAGTGGATAGAAATAACCTTATCGTCGTGTATAATACAACATTTTTTTTATAGCAAGAACTTTTAACAATTTCAAAAGAAAATAAGGACAGTCAATCACAATTCAAAATGTCAGTAGCTAGATTGGGTTGCTACAATAATACGAAGCTGTCATATTTAATTTAAACAAAAGAAAATTAAATTACTTTATCTACGGCCACTACTAAAAGTAGGCCTTTTAGCGCTAGCTTGTTTCACTAAAAGTGACGTTTTATAGTTTAGCATGGTTAAAGAAATCAGCTGTTTACTTTTAGCACATGTGCTAAAAGTGAAGTGAGGTTATAAAACTACAATTTCGAACTGGAAGTGAAGTTGTAAAGTTATTCTAGTTGCTTCTTGCGTTACAGGTAAAGCGTTTTTGAAATAATTAAAGCGTTATGTAATGAATACAGTCAGATGTGGAGTATTAATTACATTTTGTAACTGACCTTGACAGCACTGGCTTCGCAAACATTCGCTTTCGCGGCATGGCCTACTCTTTATTATGACATAAATTATAAGTGTCGTGGATGCAAACCTTTGTTAAATCAATATTTATGGATTAATAACAGTAAAATTAAGGTCGTAGATAATAGCTATTTATGCAACAAGTGCTAAAAGTCGACTTTTATGCGCGAGACATGAAAATTATGAAACGAAGCCGAAGGCTGAGTTTCATAACATGTCTGGCGCATAAACGACTTTTAGCACGCGTTGCATACAATATTTTATCTACGACCTTAATTTTACCGTTATTAATCCATAAATATCGATTTTAGAAAGGTTCGCATCTGCGACGCTGCGTCATAATGAATAGTAGGCTACGCCGCTGGCGATTGTTTGGCCACGCCCGTGCTGTCAAGGTTGAGTTACGAAATGTAATTATTGATACTCCACATACGACTGTATTCATTACATAACACTTTAATTATTTCAAAAACGCTTAACCTGTAACGCAAGAAGCAACTAGAATAGCTTTACAACTTTCACTTGCAGTTCGAAATTGTAGTTTTGAACTCGCTTCACTTTTTAGCACATGTGCTAAAAGTAAACAGCTGATTTCTTTAAACACGGTAAACTATAAAACGTCACTTTTAGTGAAACAAGCTAGCGCTAAAAGGCCTACTTTTAGTAGTGGTCGTAGATAAAATATTGTATGCAACGCATGCTAAAAGTCGTTTATGCACGAGATATGTTATGAAACTCAGCCGAAAGCTGAGTTTCATAATTTTCATGTCTCGTGCATAAACGTAGACTTTTAGCAGTTGTTGCATAAATAGCTATTATCTATCCTTGATGTTAAAAGGCTACTTTATCTACCCTTGCTGTTAAAGTAAAACTTGACCTTTTGTTTTGAGTCGATTAAAGCACACTTTAACATGTGCTATAGAAAAAATAAATCGTTTTTCAAATATGTACATACATAGGTACATACTTTCAATTATGCAGAAAAATCAGTTACCTGAAACAGGCCTGGTCCACATTTTTCCACCGCTTCTAAAACTAAAATTATTTTTACAGGCACCTACCTTAAAATACACTATTTAGAATTTATTAATGTTTTGTAATATATACAGTTTATACAGATAAATAATTTCTCTAACATTATAGTACACAGTTTAGAGTTTATACACATTAAAACTAAATATTATATCTACTATGTTAATAGGTACGGGCCTGATTCACTTTGCAGATTATTTACTAATGAATACCAAAAATATAAGTGTAGCTGTCTTTCCGCCAGCAACACTACATGCATCCAGCTCAATCAATCTGTAAGACGAACCACCAGCCCTGTTAACAGCCTCTAAATAACATGTATTAAAGTATTGTAAATTGACAACTGATATGGCGTGTTCACTACGCACCTAATTGACAGACAGTAACTACGGCCACTTACCATTGTACGATACAATCATGCAAGGTTGTCGTTCTCGGCTGCTTAGTGTACAAATTCCTACGTTACTTTCGTTGTAAGCCAAGCAACACAGAATGACTACAACGGTGGCTATGCGACAAACTAACGCTGCCGTTCACTTCGCAACAGTTATAACTTGCTCTAATGTAATAAATAATAGTCTACCTTAGCTTACTTGACACATTAATACAAAAGTATATATAAAACGACTAGTATCTAAAACACTAATGCACAGGATGCTTATTGAAATTGAACGAGAGATGTACAAGCCAATTATTCGTTATACAACAAAATGCGAATGTTAATAATATTGTCTTGTTGTTAGTATGCGATAAATCATTCTAATCCTAACCCTGGTTAATTCTAGCAACTGTTCATCCAAGTTTCATCACAGAAATTTGGCATGTTTAGTACAGGATGAAATACAATTAAAATATTATTGCATCTAAAAGGCTTATATAGAGGACTAGATAAAATATTAAGACATAAGGATATATTTTGCGTATTTCAAAAAACTTGCAGTAACTAAAAGCGGCTCATCCAAGATACTACCGTTTCCTTTCCTTCCATTTAAATGGCCTCCGAAGTAATTATTTCTTATTATACAATATAAAACATCAACTATAAAAACATTACGCTTTCAAAGTCAATTTAAACAAAGGCTTATCCAGGAGAGGAGTAATAGAGTATTACATACATATCTGTCAAAGACATGTTACAAATTTATATTATTTTTTATTACAGTCTCTATTAGGCTCGATCCACACTATCGGGCTGCTCTCGGTTCGATCTCGCTCCGCTCAAATATTTATACATTGTTAGCAATGGGCACGACCTGAGCTTGAGCGTTACCTATAGTGTGAATGTGCCCATTGCTAACAATGTATAAATATTTGAGCGGAGCGAGATCGAACCGAGAGCAGACCGATAGTGTGGATCGAGCCTTATGAGCAATTTGGTAAATAAAAACAAAACGGATAAGAATAAAAACCAGTTTGAACGTAAAACGATTATGCCAGAAGCAAAGATGTAGAATGTGCAGTTTAGAGAAATATTAAAGTGAACTTATGTCACAACTGCAGGTTGAAGTTCTTCAAGATTTTCTGTTTTTGTCCCTCCCTTTATGTTTTTGTACATACCTACTACTAAGCACCTATATGATTATGCATTTATATAATAATTATTACAATAGATATACAGGGTTGTTTGATTTCGAGGCTCACCATTAGAATTTTAAAAATCTCACGAAATCAAACATGGTTAAATATTTTACGTAGAATTGTAGCAAGAATGATTGTAGGACGAGTAGTTTCTCACGAAACATTCAATTTATTCTAGTGGTTATTTTAGTATGAAAAAATATCTTTCACACATATCAATAAGCCCTTTTTGAAGTTTTAAAAAGGAAAGTTAGTAACGTGCGTTAAAAAAAAGTTATTGCAAAGGCTTTCAACTAGATTTTGTCTTACGACAGCATGTCATGATTATTACATCGCTCTACCCAGAATTCAACGAGCTGAGTCACATGAGTTGTCAGTTGTCAAAGTGAGGTTATGTGCATACGCAATCCATGAAATAAGTTATGACTTGGCTTTCAAATATTACGTTTGACACAAGGCCACTTGATAACGGTTTTTTTAACGCACTTTACCCACCAACATCTAAAAAATAGTTTTGCTTTAAGTAATGTAAGAAACTTAATAAAAACTAAATGAAAATCGAACATTTAACTCAAAAACTAAGACGGCTATCTTTTATTTTTTGAAAATTATTCAGCATTGGAATGTGCAACTTGTCCTGATTTAACCATATTTCTATTCCCTATGGCTTTGACATCCCAATGGTAAGCTTGGAAACTGAATAACCCTCAAGAGATAAGACAATACAGAAATTCTTCAACTTTGTGTACGTAGTTTAAAACAAATGAAATAAATTATTTCTATTTGTTAAATTTAAAAAGGAACAATTTTCAATTTTGGCAAAGAAATTCCTTTGAAAATGTTTATATTCTAATATGACTCGGACTTACTACTCAAAATTATCTACATCTCTGCTTTAATAAACCAAAAAATTATCCTTCGCTTTATAAGGGGTTGCATAATAATATGACGAAGCAAAAGATAGAGGACTGCAAAAATCGCAGCAAAATATGCCACAAAGCTTTGTCATTAATATAATATTTAATTCCAGCTTATTAAATTTGCTCTATTTAAACAGAACCGGTATATATTTTGATAATAATGATAGTTTTTCTGCGATTCTTTTTAAAATTTTATATTTATAAACGAAAACAAAAACTTTCCAAGCTCCTACTATTGCAGGTTCTGATAATCGTTTATTAATGGAATGGCTTATTGTAAATACACACTTAAAAAATAAAGCACACTTTTTAATAAGCTTCAGTAATAATGTTTATTTTGCTGCGGGTTTTGCAAGATATTCAAATGTTCTTTAAATTGTAGCAGTTACTTACTTCTAGGTTATATTCGATGTGTAAATTCTTAATATGGTACAAATCCTTCAAGCTTGTATGATGATCGAGCGATATTATGTCCAGAAATGGTTCCAATCCTATGCTTACACTGCTTCGATCCATCGTAATCTTCGTCAGTCGTGTTACTAATTTTAGATTTCTCAGATATATAATGTTATTGGTCGCATTTTTTGCTACGAGTAAATATTATAAATCCAGAACTCACTAACAATATTTTTAAAAGTCAGGTCTATAGCAATCAAAGCATATCACTTACTAAACAGAAAACATTTAATGGTCTTTTATTAATACACTTTCACTGGAGACAACTGAGCGATTATTAAGGCGCTATTATTTCAAGCAATAACAGAAATCATACAGAATCCGACGACGTTATGACTCAGAATTTTTACCTTTGCAGCTTTGAATTGAATTTTGACCATAAAAGTCATATCTGCTGCTTCTTATTCCGCAGATAAATTATAACCTATGGTACAGAGCAATGCGTAGAAGATATTTTAAATGTTTCAATTGCTAAAATAATAAAAATCTATTTTAGTTCTAACTCATTACAGACTAAAAATACTTTAAAAATCTAACAATGGTGATATTTCTAAAGATATTTTTGGATCTGCAGCGTATATAAAGACTTAAGTTTACTTTCTATATTTAAGATGAGCATCTCCAACACAACACCCTGTACAGTCTCAAAATCGAATCAATAGTTTTCATACTAAACACTGAACAGCAGAAGTCTTCCTTCTACATAATATGCGTAAATACTGCAGGTAACAGTTGCATTATGCACGTTGTTTCTTTTGTTACCGCAAGGTGCCATTGATCGAGTAAATCACTACAAGTCGGTGAAATGAATCATCAGTACAAACATCCTGTATCTATCCTCGTCTAAAGCACACAGAAGTGTACAAGAATGCTACAATAACAAGTGAAAGGCAGCTGTTTATAACTATGTTAAGCTTTATAACAGTTGTGCGGCGCAATGTTCATTACTATATCACTGGAGCGTCTGTTACAATAGGGCCTTGTGCATCGTAACGACTTATAAATCTTTCAATCACAATTCCAACAATGTAACAACAAAAACCCTGTACAAAAGCCCTGCATACAATTACAACAAACGCTCACTTTAAAAATAATTCCTAGACTTATAAAAAACAATCAGCAAAATGTTCGGTATTCACACAACCATGTTTAGACAAAAGCCCAACATTCTAGAGTTTTAACAACAAAGTCCACCTTGGGCGTCAGCGGGTCGTTGCCATATGTTTTGCACGACTCCGACCTTCCTTGGTAGAGGTCGCCGTCAAGCCACAGTCCAAATTTGCCATCGCCTGCTCCGATACTTAGACTTTCATTGTTACCTTTGATGAAGTAAAGATTTTCACCTGTCCAATTGTACACTTGGAAGTGTGGTGTGAAACGGAACAGCAGGGACTCTCCAGTACCATAGAAATGGTCCGATACTTGGAGAGCGCATGATGTCAAAGCACCAAATACCTAAATATAAAAATAGAGTTTAGTTTTTGTTGCATTTGAAAGACTCGCACAGTTGTAAAAAATTTAAAATAGTTTTGCACGTCCCTACAGGCTACAACTTCGTTGATATGTTTAATTTTAAATACCACAACACAGCCTATTAGTTTTGTGCATAAGCATGCGACATTTGCTTTTTAAACGTATATTTTGGACTATTCAGTTCACCTGTCATTTGTCAAAAGTGGAGCAACAAAAACGTCAGATTTTGCATTTCATAGCCAACCAAAATAAACTGTTGTGGTTATTGTATTAGTACTGAATTGCAGCAAATATTGTACTATACTAAATTTCAAATAAGAATGCAGTAACTGGCCCTCTCAACTCAGTAAGGTCACTAGATCAACACACAAAGTGTAAGGTACCGCCATTAGTGATTTTTACATCTATCCTTGTCGCACAATTTTCTCCAACTGGGGTTAAAAAACACAATCTAACCATAATTTGAATTTATAGCAGTGCCATTACACTAAAAAGAAAATCCCCAAAAACTAGTGTCTTCCCTATGGCGCTTGGGAAATTTGTATTTCATCTCACAATTTTCTCACATGCTCACGTGAGGAATGAAATGGCGGTACCTTACACTTAGTATATTAATCTAGTGACCTTAAAACTCAGTTTTACACTAGGAGTGTACCGGGTGATTATAAATGCTTTTCAATCAAGTTCCCTTTCAAATATTTCTTAAATTTCAATATGTTGGTGGCACTGTAAGTCTATGTCAAATTCGAGGTTAGCAGGTTAGTTTTTATATCACTCTGTGTCAAAACTGACGCAAAACTAACATGCTAACCTCGAATTTGACATATTCAAATTTGTCTTTGTTTTGACCAATCACGGATGTAGTTATGAGGCGCTTTCGATTTGCACACACGAGCTGCTAGGTGCAACTCGGGGTAGATGACTACGTGTATTGTTTGCAAGAACATTTGGCTCCAGATCTGCTCAATTTTACTTTCCCTCTTCCCCTCGTGCACCTGCTTTATGGTTGGGGTTTTACTGTTCCACAACTGCTCCGTTAATTAGTTAGATAAACATGAATAACCTAACATTTTGGGAAATTGTTATTGTTTTAGAAGCTAAACAAACGAAACTGCCTACTGTTCTTGCAGCTAGTATCTAACGGTCTCCTAGTGTTGTAAATTAAACAAATGACAGCATAAAATAAGTTAAGTCACGTCATAGAATATCGAAACTATTCTGTGGTCATGTGATGAAGTGATTATACGTGTATTATTTAAAACTACTTTAAGGACCGGTTGCAGAAAGCAATGTTAAGTCTAGTGTTAGCTAACATTGTGTCAAAGTGAACAAAAACGCATCATATTTTGTTTACTAATGCATTAGTTACCATAAAGATTTGTGATTTTATTAGTTTTTGTTCACTTTGACGTCGCGTTAGCTAACGCCAGACTTAACGTTGCTTTCTGCAACCGGCCCTTAGTTGCGTCGAGCTACACTAGAGCGACTTACTCCTGCACATACAAACACCAAATCGAAAGCGCCTATGATTAGTACTTAGTTCCAAGTACTGCATGCTGAAATTTAGTATAGTACTCAAGTGACTATTTTGAAGAAATTAAGATCTTTATTGAAGATGTTTACAAAAATTATTTTTTAACATTTGTAACTAAGTTTTGGGTATTTTTTATATGAGAAAAATCAGGTTGGTTCTCTGAATAGTCCCCCTAATACTACTCCTACTCAAAGTTAGGTAGTTGCTCCGGCTCCGCAACTCGTCCTATTTGTACCCAAGCGCAATGGACCTACCTATCACCCCAAAAATAATCGACATAACTTTGAGTACTTATAGTATTATACAGTCTGTTTGATTTTAGCTGCGGCTATTGCTAAAGATATGACAAAATGTTATAGAAGAAAAGTTGTTGTACATTTAATTTTCTATTATCTGCTATAGCCAAAAAAACAAATGAGCATCAAATATGTTAGATGTAGCAAATACATTCAAAATTTTAAATGGAACATGCCCAATTTTTTTACATATTCTAAAACTAAAAAATTCTCTTTACAACGAAATATCACCTGTTATTGATATAAATAACATAAATCGGTAATTAAGTAACAAATGCACTCTTACGTAGATTACAGCATTATTCGAAAAAGTAGGCGGTGAAACAAATGAATTTATTTGTCAGCTTCCAGTTAAACAATGTTCCTTAATACTGTCTTGACAACATATGACATTCAACATAAATACAACATAACAATATGAACAAAGTAACAATATATGAATAAGTAAACTAAGTTTAAAATTTCAGTTCATAATATCTATAGAGTGTTGGTTCAAAGTGACCTCCGTTGTTTGCAATACATTCTCGAGATCTGCTTATTAAGTTTCTTTTTGCTATCTGCAACATGTAATGTTTTATTTGGCCACAGGCCCTACGAATACGATTTTTAACGCCACGTGTGTTTGTTTACTTGGTTCGCCTTCCTAACTGACTGAAGTTTAGCTTAATTTACTCAGTTCTTTTATTTATGTGTGAGTTGAGCAACAAGCTAATATATCGTACAGTGTGTTCCATTTAAAAAACATATATGACCATATGCAAAATTAGTAATAGGTGTTTGAAACTGAAACGATTTTGTGACGTGCATTTTTGTATTTAAAATAAAAAAATTTCTCCCGACATTTTAATAAATAACCAAGTGATGTACTATTTTATTTCCTAAAAAATAGAATAAATTCAAAGCCAAAATGATTATTCAAATTTTAGTTTCTATTGTATGGAGTGATTAAACGGTATCGTTTAGAATCTGAAACTGTGAACTTATAAAATTATGCAACTTTTTTCAATTTATCTACTTTCCAACAAATGCCAATAATGTAAAAATGAAAAGTGCACTTTGGAAGTACTATTAGTACTTCACGAGCTTAAAAAAACTAAAATGTTCTGACTGAATAATTAAATATTTTAAATTATTGAGAAAAAAACATAGTTTTATTTATAATCTCTAAATGGGCCAAAAACATTGTCACCAAATGAATTTTAAAGTACATAAATAACCATATTTTAATTTATATACATAAAATTCAGAAAAATTACATTTAAGAAACATTGCAAAATAGTATATTATGATACTAGTGTATAAGTACGCCTTTAAAGCACGTGCGACGCGCTAGCGGAGTGCTATTAACGTCACTAGTGTTTTAATGGCTCTTATACCCATGTATCATACGCTACTTTTTTCTACGATCGTAACAGAAATATAGAAACTTAGTTCAGTGACACTTGTGTTAGATATTTTAGGGTATGTAAACAACGTGTTAAAAAGACGTAATTCGAGCACTAATATTAAGAGTACTATAAACGTCACTTTTGACAGTAGAAACTGTGCAAAAAGTTGTCATTTTGACACGATCGTAGAAAAATTATATTAATACAGTATGATTGAATACTTTTATTCTCTAGTCTAGATGGCTGTGGAATGTTTTTGTATTTGGTAATACCGGATGACCATAAATGGTTAGGTTTTGCATCAGTTTTGACACAGAGTGACGCAAAACCTAACCTGCTAACCTCAAATTTGACATAGACTTACAGTATCACCAACATGAACAGTGCCAGCCTAAGAAAAAAAATTACAACCATTTATGGTCACCCGGTAATATATTAATTAACAGCAAATGGTTTTGCGGGTATTTTTACAAAAGTTTGTTGCTTTGGCAATGTCGCTAGACAAACTAACTTGATCAAATTCTCGAGTCAAAAGGTAAGCGAATTTGTCAAAGTTAATTTGTAAAGGGACGTTGCCAAAACAAACAAAGCAAAATCATGATCCCAAAACACATTTTGTGGACTATTTCCCAAATATCGGTTCAATCTACATCAATGAATATGAAAATATGCCCGTTTAATTAAGTATTCGATCATATTGTACTATTCCGTCAAAATTAGCCAATAAAATAATAATATGTTTCACTAACAAACTAAAACTTACATTATTGTCTGTATCTTCAATAACAAGCAAAATGGGCGATTCCAACTTGTTCATCTTGCGATACATCGAATTGAGACTAAAACCATGCTGACTAGTACTAAAGATGAGCGTCCAAAGGTAGCCTTCAGCTCGAGCAGGCAAATGGCGGCACAAGCACTCTCGATGTTCATCTGTCAAAATTTCAGTCGTGCCAACCAGTTCAGGGGGTGCAAATTCGACATCCAGTGAAGGTGCTACAGAGGAGTAAAGAGCTTGCCGCAACTCCTCCGACATGGGCAATACCTAGCAATGATGTGATATTAGAATTATGCAATAGTTAATGGTACAGTTTTTAGAGTGTCGTGTACATTGATTTGTCGTCTTTCCAGTGTGTGAGTCATCTACTTGACTACGTAAGCTGCAAAGCAAGTCGACTGGTTGTAATATTTGTGTTGTTTACTAAATGCCGAATAATACAAATTAGAAGTTTGTCGTACAAGTTATAATTTATGTGTTGCTTCTTGTAGGAATAGTAAATAGGACTAATAAGCAGGTAATTATAGAATGATTGACCAGAAATATGCAGCATACAGATTTCATTCATATAATAAGCATGTTTAGGTTTTAAATGATAAATGTTTATGTAATTATTTGATCGACAACACAAATATTAATTCCTGTGCACAAATAATGCGCTTAAATTACCTTTCTCTGCATTTAAGAAAAATTGTTTTCTATAATTATATCTAATGTTAATAGAACTGATCATATTTTAAGATATTTTCATTTTAAAAGTAAACTGATCTAACATTTCTAAACTTACTAACTACTTTTGTGCTTAGGTGTTTTCTAATCACACTTCACTGTCAATCTAGAAAATGTTAGTTTTGATCCTACATATTACAGGCACATATGGCATACAAATTAATATTACAAAGATAAGAGACTTGCGTTGCTACAAATTCTATGATAAAGATTAAATTATATTTTCTTGGATTATATCACCATATGTTTGAGGAATACTTTTCCATTCAGTCGTTTTTAATGTGTAGGTATTTTATATTATTTTAAGGGTTTTTAAAGATGTAAAGGATAGTGCATCCAGATTTCACTATTACTTTTTTTAAGTTCATTTTACCAAAAACGTTTATTCACAAAAATGCTGTATACTCTGTTCACTATAGTCCCGGATTGTCAATGTCAAAATCCAATTAAAAACAATCCTTTACATCATGGTTAATACTTTTAGGGCCGGTTGCAGAAAGCAATGTTAAGTCTGGTGTTAGCTAACATCGCGTCAAAGTGAACAAAATCGCATCAAATTTTGTTTACTAATGTATTAGTCACCATAAACATTTCAGATTTGATTCGTTTTTGTTCACTTTGACGTCGCGTTAGCTAACACCAGACTTAACATTGCTTTCTGCAACCGGCCCTTAAGTGGGTAACTAGAAACAATTAATAAAGCTACTAATGTCAAAACTATAAATTATAGGTTATATTTCGAACTGATTTAAGCAAAAATAAATAAAAGTTGCCAGGTTACAAAAACCCAGGTTTTCAAAATTACGCTTTTGTGTTGTCCAACCTAGTAGTAACAAAAAAACCTATAGAAATTCAACAGTGCTACCATAAAACGTCATTTTTGACAATCCGGGACCATAGTGAACAGAGTATATATATAATTCTGAGCTCTTCCTATTGTGAGCTGTAAGGTTTGATACCTGTACGTCCTTTATTGAAGTTTTTGACCCAAGTTCCATTATTTCTATATCACTGCTACTACCTTGACTTTAAATAATTCTGTCTTGTCTGGTTTTCCCTCCTAAATATAGAAAGAAATGGAATTTCTGTGCCTGTCACTTTCGAGTCCCATTGCAGCTTTGTCACAGCCCTCTCATTGTTTTAAATTCTAGACTCCTTGTTTCTCGTAGTAAATTTATTGCCTAAATAATGACGGATGTTCATTAATTATTTCGGTCAAGTTGCCTTTGAAATATTTGTTGTATGAATAATATGTTGGTGGCACTGTAAGTCATTATGACACGAGCTCACAATTATAGTCTATTTACTTGACATCTGCACTGTCAAACTGACATTATGTTGGCACCACTGCTATTTTTCACATTTTAACAATTAAATTACTGTACAGTCTAATAAAAAACACATTATTTTTGAGGTCCAGTCAAGACATATTTTTAAATTTTGACACTGCCAGCGCAGATGGCAAGTAAATGGAGTATATGTCAAATTCGAGGTTAGCAGGTTAGGTTTTGCGTCAGTTTGTGTCAAAACTGATGGAAAATTAATGAACACTCGTTACTTTGACCATTTCTATCTCTGTTCTTACACTTCTCGTTTTCTAGTACCTTCCATTTGTCCTTTCTCTTAATACTGTTGAATGCTATTTCAAGGTGTATCTAGGTTTGTGTAAAAAATTGATTTGGTACAGAAGTGGAATTGAAATACATATATTTTGGCATAAAAGATTAATTTCATTAATTTGCAAGAAAATCAAACTAAATTGTATATAGTACAATAGAATTGTCCAAATTAACTTTTATACAACTGAATTCATGTATTACAGTGAAATCTCTCCATAACAGACACCTAAGAGGATCTAAAAAGCCCGTTGTAGAGAGGTGTCCCTTATTCAGAGGGTTTTTTAACATATATTCCCTACAGTTTTGCACAGTAAACACCATCTGTTGTGTAAAGGTGTCCGTTAAGAGAGGTTTTACTGTATCTTCTTCTCTTCTTTTAGCAACCCTTCACAGTCTACTTCTGGACATAGGCCTCTCCTGCCCTTTTCCATGATTGCTTTTGCTGTGCTAATCGACGCCAGTTTCTGCCCACTTTAGCCTTGATATCATCAAGCCAGCGCATTTGAGGTCTGCCAACGCTTATTTTATGTAGTCGGGGCCTCCATTGCAAAATGCGTCTTGTCCACCTGGAGTCAGCCTGACGAGCAATATGCCCTGCCCAGTTCCACTTCAATTGAGCTATACGTGCTACGGCATCATCGACTTTAATTCATTTCCTGATAATTTCGTTTATAATATGGTCTCCGAGAGTGACACCCAGCATTATTCTTTCCATAGCCCTTTGAGTTGTTCTGATCTTGTTAGCTGATCTTATAGTGAGAGTCATCGTTTCCATTCCGTATGTCAGCATAGGCAGAATACAGATCTTGAATACCTTTCGTTTAAGATTGATTGGAATGTTTTAGTTTTTCAAGATGTGTGACAGCTTGCTTGTAGCTGCCCAAGTCATTCAAACTGATCTTTTTAATTCCGTGGTTTGGTTTTCTTTGCCTAGCTTGATGTTATGTCCCAGGTAGACGTATTCATCAACTTTCTCTATGAGTTGGTCGTCCATATGTATATCCATATTGTCTGTTGTCATAACTTTTGTTTTGCTGAAATTCATAGTTAGTCCAATACTTGACGATTTGCTTTGCTGTTCTTCCAGCATATCCTGTAACTCTTCTAGGTTCTGGCTGACTAAAACAATTTCGTCCGCAAAGCGGAGGTGGCTCAAATATCTTCCGTCAATCTTAATACCTTTATGGTCCCTCTCAAACTCCTTAAACACTTCTTCCAAAGCCAGAGTAAATAGTTTAGGGGAGATGGTATCTCCTTGTCTTACTCCCCTCTCACTGGAATTTTGTTCGTTTTAATATCTATTTACGTCGAGTGTTGCATTACTGTATATGTGTTTCAGTAGATTCTTATATCTCGAATCAATTCTTGCCGCGTCCATAGCTTTGAAAATAGCCCACACTTCTAATGAGTCGAACGCTTTGTTGTAGTCGACTGTATATCTAATATGTATACAAAGTGTATTAAAAATGGTGCAGGATATACACATCAGGCAATTGCACATCAGAAACTATACCAAAAATTGAAATTCCAATTTGGTCCTGGATGAGAAGTTTTTGAAATATTATCGATTGAAGTTTTTTAATTTAGCAACGTTGTGCAACTTGAACCAAAGCAAATACTTAGCAACCCTTGATCGTATGTTCTAATTTTAAAATTCAATCAAGTATGCATTCACGTTTGTACAGACAGAAGTCACTCTAACGACTAAGACATTATACTGAAAAATTGAATACTTTTTACTGAAATTAATTAATGGGTGACTCAAAAACTTTAATTGTCTAGTAGACACTGAGAATAGTTCCTATTTATAAATGCAACTGTAAGTTTACTTAAAAATCAAATGACAGTTCTGACATTTTAAGTATAAACTTAGTTGCACTTAAAAGTAGGAACTAATTTTAGTGCCTACTCGATAATGAAAATTTTGGAACACCCGTTGTTATAGTATACAGATTGTTCGAAATCTGTTTTGAACATAGGAAATTAATGAGTGCGACAAGGAAGACATACACAAAATGAGTAGCAAGACAAAGATAGAATGTAATCATGGCTAGGTAAATTTTTAAACTAAAATTAAGTCAATGAAACAAACAAACACTTCTGTCAAATAATAATTGATCATTAAAAGAGTATAAAGTGAGGTTTAAATATACTATTGTTTACTATTCCCATAACTATTTTAATTAATTAAATCTCACTTTATATTCTTAATGACAGATAATAAATATTATACACCAAGTGAATTAAACATATGTTTATTCACGAAAAGATTTTGGGCTCACGAGCAAGCAGTGCGAGTGAGATCAAATCTTTCAGTTAATAAATGTTTAATTCAAGTGGCGTATATATGTTTTTATTCAATTTTGACGAAATTTTGAATAAAAATTTTTAAAATATTCAAATTTATAGCGTCTGCTGCTCTTAAATCACTTATCAAACAACAAATAAAACACCACACTTACTGTGTGCCAAACGTCAAAATGACGTTTATCACCTGCTTACAGACATACACAAAATTGGAAATAAATGACATTAAAAATATTCAAATTAAGATAATTATTTATTGCACAAAGAGAAAGAATAATTGAATGTAAGTATTTGTAGAAATCATAAAAATATGTTGTTCTTCATTGAAAAGTTTTTAAATCTCTAGTGAATTAAACTTTTTTTTCTACTCCTGTAACTAAAATGCCATTTAACATACTAACATACACGTCGCTAAGTGACCTTTTAATCATGCCTTCATAACCTATGACTAAAGAGCCCCTTAGTCATGAGCTGAAGTTGGCAACGATGTTTTAGTCATGGGGTGAAGTTAAGTTCAAATAGTATTTGCTTTATTAGCCACAGCCAAAACTAAAATCAAGTTAGTTTTCAACCGTCACTTTGACGTTTGTCAAGCATAATTTAACCTAATATAATAAATGTCAAAATTTTAATGAAATAATATGATGTTATATTCTCTAAATTTGTGGTCGTAGAAAAAGTATAGTATGCAACTCGTTTTATAAACTTATTAGTCACTCATTTTATTAAACACTCGCTCCGCTGCGCTTCGCTCGTGATTAATAAAACTCGTGACTAAAATGATGTTTATACAACTTGATACATAATATACTATTAATTCTCTAGTGAATTAAAACGCTTTTATTTCTCTTGTGAATCATAGAGTGTTTATGAAGGTTGTTATGGAGTTAATAATGTCACAGAAGTGTTTGTTTCATTGACTTAATTTTAGTTTAAAAATTTACCTAGCCATGATTACATTCTATTTTCGTCCTGCTACTCATTTTGTTTATGTCTTCCTCGTCGCACTCATTAATTTCCTATGTTCAAAACGGATTACGGACAATCTGTATTACATAACAAGCTGCAAAGGTGGAATATAATGTACAAGTATATATGAAAAATTAGGCAAAGTGTAGCGAAGCCAAGTGACTTAAAACACAGCGTACGATACACTTTTAAGTGAGTTATATACACTATTTTTCCCATGACCACAAAAAGTGTTAGAATGCGAATCACCCAGTTCATTGCGCCGGCACTGTACTTTTGTTGCACTCGCGCTAACAGCTGACGGATGTGTTGATCTCAGAGGTTTATCGATCGTGGCTTCGCGTACTGTGTTGTTTTGTGCTCTCGACGCCATTGCTTGATGTTTGTTATTGTGCATTATGTTTCATTTATTTGTACTTCTTGAATATATGTTTTGTCATTCGCAAGGCCCTGTATTTCATTAATCCTACTAAAAAGGACACACTTTTGCAATTTAATGAATGACAGCTTCATTGTGACAACTGACAATGTCAGTCATTTTTAGGTTAAAATGATATATTTAGCTCATTGTGTAACTGTGAATTGTGCATTTTTTAAATAACAAACACGTTCGTTATGATACTGACTGGGTGAATGATATTGTAATTTTTCTTGGCTACTTGACTGTATGGATACTGCCACTTTCATATGTGGGTGTGGAATTTTTTTTACAAAAGCTGTTCAAAATCAGCAACTCCAATTTTTAAACATTGCGCTCATAATGTTTGTTGTCATCAGATTTATCAACATGTTATGATTTCTTATATCTCTAGTGGCATTTTTTATATGATCAATAGGTTGTCTTCGGTGTAAATTTCAATTTCCCAAACATGCACTTTTACGATACCCCAAAAGAACCACCATGACCAATTCATCACTTAAGAACTCCATTGTTTGAATTCCTCAATGGGCTGAAGCTCCATTCAGCAGAAATCACATGTCCTCCAAAACAAGTCCGGTAAAGAGTCGTTCAAGAAATCACACGATTATACCGGGCCATTATAAATGCTCTTTCATCAAATTGCCTTTGAAATATTTGTTGTACGAATAATATGTTGGTGGCACTGAAAGTTTACGTCAAATTCGAGGTTAGCAGGTTAGGTTTTACGCAGTCTGTGTCAAAACTGATGCAAAACCTAACCTGCTAACCTCGAATTTGACATAAACTTACAGTGCCACCAACATATTATTCATACAACAAATATTTCAAAAGCAACTTGATGGAAAAGCATTTATAATCACCTGGTATTAAACCTAACTTTGTGATTAGTTTGGTGGAGAATACATCTGCCCAGTGGTGCATATTGTGATTATTAAACATCCCATTATGGTTAAATGTTGCTTTATCTGTTCATAAAATGTTCTCAATGAAACCAGGGTTGGCCTGTTCCTGCTGCAGTAACTATTTTTAGAACGCAATCAATTGCGGATAATCTTCTGGAAGCATGCTGTTTTGTGTTAATTTCGTAGTTTTATATTGAATATGATTAGCTGTGCATGTTATAACACTTATAACATTAAAATGAGGGCTTTGACAGCTGCATTGTCTTTTCCAGTTGCGTTGTTTTGTATGTTTTTGTAGTTTCGTCTTTTCCTCTTTGTCGCTATCCTCCAGCAGTTCATTGACATACGGTCTCCATCTTCCCATTATGTCTTTTTCTTTTGTGAATAGCTCCACTTGCTAATCTCTAATGTTTTTTAATGCACTGTTTTTGTCTTCACTATTTTAGTGTTTTGTAAAATAACTTTCAATTTTCTGTAGAGTTGTCTTCATTCCATTTCCAAACTTTAACCATTCTTCTTGATTTGCTTTTTATCTCTTTTTTTTATTTTTATTTTTCTCCACCTTTTTTATTTTCATTGTCCACCATGCTGTTTTATTATGAACGGATTTTCCACCTTTGCTGATCCGCAGTCTTATTTTACAGCTTTTAATGTATTTTACTATACATAATTCCAATCCTTTTATACATTAATTTTATCTATTTCATTTCTTAATTTTCTTTCAGGTATTTTTAATGCTTTTTTCATGTTTTTTTCCTATCAAAAACTTCTAACACTTGCTCTAATTATTATTCGTCCACTACAAAATTATTTTAACAGAGCTTACTAAGAGTTGAGCTAGAATAATTTTAATTTGAAATGTATGTTTTTAATTATTTTTTTATCTTCACCTAAACATAAAAATTACACCATATCTACAATTTGCTGCAATGAAACAAAATTAATTATTAAAACATGAAAGATTGCATCAATATTCTGCAATAATAGTAGTAAATTCATCTAATTCTCTTCATCATGTCTACAAAAGTTGAGAGTCGACTACTGCAAACAAGAATTTTTATGTAACTCCACAATCATGAATCCGTTGTAATTAACTCAAGGAATTTTTAAGGAAAAACTACAAGTTTCTCCAAAGTATTATTCTCCATTCGGATGATGTATAAAATTTTGAACAATGTGGGGCACCATCATGCCAATGATAAATAGCTTGTCCTTTAAAAGCTAATTTTCTTTAAATTCACAAAGAAATTTGTTATTAAATATTTTCCAAAATTATCAAAAGTTAAGGTTCATTATATCTTTTGATTTGATATACTAGATGTAACTGTTATATATACCAGGTGTTGACTTGCGCGACGCACCATAGGAATTTACATAGTAAATTCTTTATATTCAATTATTTGCTCCCCTAATTATTTTAGAGCAAAAGTGTAAATAAATTATTTGTAGAGAAAAAAATACTGCATCCATTCATACTTTTGCTAACAATTTTCCATTTTCCAGAAGCCAAAAAATGCAAACATTCAAACTAGCATTTTTACAAAAATCAGTGATGCCATGGAATCATCTAAACAAGCAATGAACTTACATTTGTCTATTATTACAGTTGACTTTTGAATTTTCAGCTTATTATAAAACTATAAAACGCATAATAGGGAACCATTTTATTTATTTTCACACAAAAATAATGAAAAATCAAATTCAAGGTTCAAATAACCCACCATTCATTGCTGAACAATAGCCCAACCTGTCGTAAAATTCTCGCTAATATTTATTAGTTATTTGAGTTATTTGACCAATCTTCGCTGGAATACAATTTTTCAGATCTTCTAGATTTTGAGATACTCATCTAGAGTTAAACCAAATTATGAATTATTATAAACGTCAAACATCAAGGACAAACGAACAAACAACACATATTGTTTGTTTAGGTAATTCCAAGGCACCACGGATTTTTTGAAAATTGCATTTTCGTTTTCATTTATTTATACTATTCCGGAAAATGGAAAATTGTTAACATTACTATGAATGGATGCAGTATTTTTTCCCTAAAAAACATGTTTTTACACTTTAGTTTAAAATAATTAGGGGAGCAAATAATTGAATATAAAGAGTTTACTATGTAAATCCCTATAGTGCGTCGGGCAAGTCAGCACCCGGTATAGTTCTTTCTACTTTTATATACACACAGATCAAATCATTCTATTCAAAGCCCAGTCCTCTGACACACCTGTAACGGCATACCATCACCTTGGAGTACTGCTTTACCTACTTTATAGTTTCTGTTAAAATAGCTATTTATGCAACAAGTGCTAAAAGTCGACTTTTATGCGCGAGACATGAAAATTATGAAACAAAGCCGAAGGCTGAGTTTCATAACATGTCTCGCGCATAAACGACTTTTAGCACGCGTTGCATACAATATTTTATCTACGACCTTAATTTTACCGTTATTAATCCATAAATATCGAAAGGTTCGCATCTGTGACGCTGCGTCATAATGAATAGTAGCCTACGCCGCTGGCGATTGTTTGGCCACGCCCGTGCTGTCAAGGTGAGTTACGAAATGTAATTATTGATACTCCACATGTGACTGTATTCATTACATAACGCTTTAATTATTTCAAAAACGCTTTACCTGTAATGCAAGAAGCAACTAGAATAGCTTTACAACTTCACTTGCAGTTCGAAATTGTAGTTTTGAACCTCGCTTCACTTTTAGCACATGTGCTAAAAGTAAACAGCTGATTTCTTTAAACACGGTAAACTATAAAACGTCACTTTTAGTGAAACAAGCTAGCGCTAAAAGCCCTACTTTTAGTAGTGGTCGTAGATAAAATATATTATGGCATGTCATTGACAAGACAGCTACTTACAGCAGCTTAAATGTTAGTAGGTGCTCTAGTAAAATCCTAAAATATATTAAACGATTCTAAACATCTGTTATAACAAACGACAATATTTTGATAAAATAAATATTTAATAAAATAACAGAGAAATCCTGGTATCACTTCCTATTTATAATAAAACTTCTGCATCAAGATGTCACCTTGAAATATATTTGTTAGTTCTAAATTTGGAAGCAGTACAGAATAATATGCAAAATTAAACGGTAATGAAACTGTGTCAACTTGTATATATGTGTTCGTTAAAAATGTTTTTGGAAAAAAATTAAATAAAAAGCGCATTAGGAATCTTCAAGAAATTCGATACTAAACAAACATACCCTTTTATAAAAACCTTAATTCTAGTTGTAGGAATCTTACATGAGAAGTAAACTACAACCATCTCTTAAAATAGCCAATTTTGCTGCTGCAGCAAGATCGACCTAATAATAGCTAGAACTAACCTCGAATTGCTTTCACCGTGTTGATGTTATAGGTACTGGTGCGTCACTGACTTTTAGAAATAACTATTAAGATTCTATCGGTTATAACTCAGAAATAAAATATTGAAATATCAGTGTTTCAATTTAACACAATTTTCAAGAGATAAATCCATAGTACGATTTGGCTGCTTTTATTTAAAATATGATCAGTCAAATAAATGCGGGCCTCTTAAAATCCACATTACATGTGCACAGAGTAGTATGTAGAAAATATAGTATGTTTCATTTTTAATCTAGTCTAGTCAAACATAAAGACACCAATTGTGTACACTGACATCTAAGCAAGCAGTTTGAACTAAGGTAAGTCTCCCTATGAGAGACGTTGAAATTGGATGGCACTTTTGCTAACGTTTCTAAGGAGAGACTAGACTAGAAAGGATGAGTATGGCAAGACGTGGGTTATAAACACATCGCTATGGGGCACATCCAGTGTCGTGTGGCGTGCAAGTGAGTCACCTCATCTGTGCTGTCCGCCGACATGGTCTGAGTCTTGATGATGCTGTAGATCTTAACATAAGGCGCCTTGATCAGCTGCACCCAATGACAAACAAGCCAATCATTGTTGAACAGATTATCACTGCTTAATATCTAACACACTACCATCAAATGAATAAAGATGTCCAGAGAGCAATTAGACTATTGTTAATTTAGGTTGATGAGGTCAATTTGCGTTATTAGTATTAATCTACACATTCTCAAGTTGCATTAGATGCGGGTTATATTTAGAATAACAACACAATTCTTCAGGGTCTGACAACTTCATTAATGAATTAGAAATATTTTTAAAAATTAATTTCTTATGCCCGTAATTATTTTTGAATAGTTTATTGCTTTACTTATTTGTTTTTAATTGTTTTTTTAATAATGCAATTTGGCTTTCCGATAAATTAATATAAAATCTGAAATACAGTTTAATATATTAAAAATAGAAACAATTGATCTAATAGCTGTGAAATCACTTTTTTAGCTATTATTTGACATTAATTTAACTAGCCCGCATACAAAGAATCTGAATTATTAATTTTTTAAAGTCATACTGTAAACAGAAAACAGAATTAACTATAGACCACCAATTTCATAGCAAATACGTAGGTTGACCACTTACGAATGCAAATGCAGAATGTAGGCTTTCACGGCCATTGTCCATTGAATGATGAGCTTCAAACTGGTGCGGTGTTTGTTCAAGATTTCTGCTCGACGTTTTGTCATTCATACTGAAGGTTTCTTCTTAAGTCTTTTAAAATCTTGAACAAACATGGCACCATCCAGAGCCTATCGTTCAATGCAAAGAAAGTTTAAATCAGCTTGAAAAAATACAGCTGTCATTGAAAACAACATGGCTACAATTTAAAAAAATATCCAGTGTCCCAGCTAATACTATAATTTATTCATTAAAATCCAAGTGATTATTCAACACTATAATGAATGAACCAATGAAAATTCTTCAATTTGTCAGAAACGGCCCATCAAAATTGACTGTCTTTGAAAACACCTAATGTCGCAGTGTTTTCACGCGAGCCCGATTGGTTTTAATGATTTCAACTTAGTGAGTAGCCTTTGACTGATATTTCGCCAAAACGTCAAAGCGCAAAGTTTTCAAATCGGCATCGTTATAAATTCATAATAATCGTGTTGGAAGCTCCGGTATTGAATTAATAGTGGAAAACATAAAAGTCATATACTCATATTGTTGTATAATCTTTCCAAATACCACTCAAGATAAAAATTTTTAAGAGATTTTTTTTCGTTAACATGCAAATTATTGCGAATTTCTCTTAACAAAAACTGCTCAAATTCCACTGGACCTGCGGTCTCGCGGAATTTTTAAAGCAATTTTGGTTTCGCGAAATTTGAACACAATGAAAAAAATTCTCAAAAAATTTTCACCTCTTGTGGCATTAATCCAGACTCAAAAAATTTAAGTTTTTAGTTTTCAATTTTTCTAATTTATTAGGTTATTATAAACAATAACACTGAGCAATTTTAAGATATACATGTACAATGATTTGCATTACCGACTAAATGTTCAGTGTTCAAAGTTTCGAGGTCAGCAGGTTAGGTTTTGCGTCAGTCTGTGTCAAAACTGACCTCAATTTTGACATAGACTTACAGTCTTGCCAATTTCAAGTAAAATTTTGGATTGCCAATTCAATCAGTTATTGCTGACCACGCTGTACAGTGTCTATAAAAGATTGTCTGGTCAAGAAGGCTATGAATTTTGCCACCCTTTCAGTATTGTCGAATGCGTTATGAATTTTGTCGGCATCTCTATTACCGGCCAGCTTATTTCTGACAGTGTTTGCAGCTTTGCCACATTTAACCTAAAAATTTAAACAAATTTGTTCTCATCGTCATAATGTTAAATAATGTGATTGGTTCCGTTTCAACTGCAATGGTTTATTAGCAGGAATAGAATGACTAAAATTAGTTTGAAGGTTATGTTACTCTTAAATTAATTAGTATTGCTCATAAAATAATGCTGTACTTTCAAAGCTCTCTTGACCAGACAATCGTTTATAAACACTCTGTAATTATCTTTGTGCATCTCAACATGAAATCAAAATTATATCATCAAATAACTTTATGCTAGGGGTCGTAGCTAAAGATGATAATGATAATTTATATTCTCAGGCAAACGTAACTTTTTTAGTGAATAAAACTTAAGTTAACCCTACTGCTTATGCAGATTTTGATTGATAAACCCATAACTATATAGACAACGTGGCAACCTGCTTAATAAAACAACAAAAGGAAAAGTTAGTTATTAAGAAAAATCTCCTTAAAGAAACAGTAGATATCATGGAAGGCGGGTTTTCCGATTTTGCGTTAGACTGCTCTATTCAATACCCCAATAATTATCAACCTTGATCTGCACAATGGAGTAAAATCGGATATAAAAGGCATACTAGAAATATGGGCAGAATCATTCTCAAAGAAATTCGGAATGGAAGAAAGAGCAAATGGAAAGGAGACCACTAGAAATACAGTAGAAGACGAGAGAATAGAAGATATAAACATAGAAGAACTAGACGAAGCAATGAAAGGTATCAAACTAGGAAAGGCAAGCGAACAAGACGAAATAGAACCAGAGATGCTAAAGTTCCTAGGAGAGAAAGAAAGAGAATGGTTACTAATAGGGATGTCGGCGGGTACCCGGGTACCCGGGTCGACCCGGGTAATAGTCGACCCGGGTGTAGTTTCAGAACCCGGGTACCCGACTAGTAAATTATGTAATTTCCAAGAAGTCAGCCTTTTTCGGAGAAGATGATAAAAATAATAGCAATAAGCGCTAGAAAAACATAACCATGCAGTAATAACAAGAATGGGATGGGGTGATCCCATACCACATATGTTTTTTGTTTAATATAAGGAAGCTAATAAATCCGCTTCACGGAAATATTCAACCCGTCAATAGTACCATTAAATTGCGTCAGTATGGGATGAAATAACATAAACATCCTGTGTGTGATGTTGATTGATGCTGGTACCAATTTCGGACAAAAAGTCACATACTTGAATTTGATAACACTTGGAAGTGCGAAAATACTTAGGAATAACAGACGACTTGCAGTTTGAATTGGCGAGTGGTATTTCAATTTAGTTCAATTTAAAAGTCGCGGCGTAAAAGAAAGCAATTTGTAGTTACTTCAGATCTTCAGATGTACACTAACATTTTTGTTATATATTTCGGGTACCCGGGTACTGCTTTCGGGTACCCGGGTTTGATTTTAGACCGGGTACGACATCCCTAGTTACTAAACATATTCACGAAAACATAGGAGACAGAAGAAATCCCAGAAGAATGGCAAATAACATAATCATACCAAATTACAAGAAAGGGGATTATGCGGACTGTGAGAACTATAGAGCTTTATGCCTATCCTCCACCACCTTTAAATCATACACCAAAATAATAGAAAGAAGATTGGGAAAATATATTGACAACAGACTGGATGAAGAACAGGCAGCTTTTAGGGTAGGAAGACAAACACATGACAATATACACATTTTTTGCACTTCCGGGACTAAAGTTGATACTTTAGTCCCCATAAACAGGGATACTTTAGTCCCCATAAACAGGGACTAAAGTACCTCATTTAATCCCTAGGGACTAAAGTAGCTCATTTAATCCCTACGGACTACAGTAAAAATGATACCGTAACTATGGTAAATTTATGTACA
Source organism: Agriotes lineatus (assembly GCA_940337035.1). Taxonomy (NCBI): domain Eukaryota; kingdom Metazoa; phylum Arthropoda; class Insecta; order Coleoptera; family Elateridae; genus Agriotes; species Agriotes lineatus. Next base: position 68,712,081 of record OW679198.1, read on the forward strand.
CATGAGGTTAGGAGGTTAGGTTTTGTTTGTCATTTGACACACATTGCCCTCGAGGCAACAAACTTCACTCGCGGGATTAAATGGTGCACTTTAGTCCCTCATGATATAATATACTATTAAGAAGTATAATTGAAAAGAAAGAAGAAATATTTGTTATATTCCTTGATCTAAAAGCAGCCTTCGACTCAATACAAAGGAATATAATATGGGATTACCTAAAACTAGTAAAAGTACCAAGGAAATTAGCAAGGGTGATAAGTATATATAAAACAGTAAATGGAATAATTAAACTAAATGGAAAGGGATCAGACAATTTCAAGATGGAGGTAGGCATAAAACAAGCAGATAGTTTAAGCCCGTTACTCTTCATAGTAACTATGGACAGATTGCTAAAAAATACTAGGATAAGAATCAAACAAAGTCAGTGGTAGGGTATAATAATCTAATACCAATAAAAATTGACTGCCTACTATATGCAGATGATATAGTGCTAATAGCAGATAACCGCAAACACATGAAGCAGTTGACGGAAATATGGAGCGAAGAAATAGAAAAGCTAGGAATGGAAATTAATATAAAAAAATGTAAAACAATGATCATAAATAACAAGAACAAAGAAGAAAATAGAAAAATATACAATAAAGAACAAAAACTAGAAAATGTAACTGCATATGAATATTTAGGAAGTGTAATAAGCGAAGATGTGGATCTAAACAACAAAATAAATTAAAGTGTAAAAATCTATTACGCGTTAAAAAGACAAATTTTGGAAAACGAGAAATAGACAAGAAAACTAAAATAGGCGTGTACAACACAGTGGTAATACCAGTTCTTACATACGCGAGTGAAATGTGGTCATTACAAGATAAACAAGAAGTGAAAATTAATGCGGCAGAAATGAAATTTCTCAGAAGGATAGCGGATAGAAGGATAGAAAACGAAACAAAGAAATATGACAAATGACACAAGAAAAAATAACAATGAAAATACAAAGAAAGCAGCTGAAATGGTATGGCCACATAATAGCTGAGATAAAAACGCTTTGTTTGTATTGGTTGAATAACTTTAGAAGAGTTAGATTTAACCTTTCGGCGGGTGCGCTGTTGTAAAAAGTACAACAGTCGAGAATTTTCGCAAATTGCATGCACAATAGTCAAGCGACAGGCATTAAACTTTAGGTATTCCTCTATTATTTTGTCTACCTGCAGGACATCCGGTCAGTACAGCCTCTAAAACTAATTTCGACGTATTTCTTATCAACAGGCCGACGGATGCACAAGTTGCATATTTTACAACGCGCGCTCACTCGTGTTATTCATTGCGAAGAGATTAGTTATTTGAATTAGTGCAAACGACTTGCGATAATAATACAATGCAACTATTTTTATTTTATTCCGCACTCCGCCAACAGCCGTTAGGCCACTTATAGGCGTCACTGTACATTTTATAGGGACTTCCAACCCCACTAACGACCGTCATGATGTTACTATGACAACCGGGACCAACTTTTTTCCGTGGCAGCCGTACCACGAGGTGCTGGTAGAAGCAGCCGCGGAACTCCCATCCAAGTTCTGACCAGAGAGAGCGTTGCTTAACTCTGCTGATCGAACGTGGACGCTTGTTGAAGCTACACCACCCGGGACCATTTTGTCATACACAATAAAATGGTATAAATTTGGAAAATCCTTTATATGCACAACGATGTAAAATGCAAATAACTAATATCCCCGAACACTGTAGCGAAAAAAAGCAGTATTACAGTCGTAATTAGTAATGTATAATTACCATAAATTTAATAATTAGTAATATGCCTTACAATGTTAAGGTTTTTCCTATTCGAATTAATATTGTATGACGTGTATAAATACTATAATTTCTCACAACTCTTGTATTGGTGAGTTGAAATTGTTTTAACAGTGCATATATTTCATTACTATCTTTCTATTTATAAATAGTTGTTACTAAGAATGCAATAAACACAGTTCCTGAGATATCTTGTAGAAATTTACATTCTAATTATTGAAAATTGTAGATGTTGTATAAAATACAACACGCGCCCGCTCGTGTTATAAATGTGAGCGCACCTGCCGGAAGGTTAAGAGGGTCAAAGAGAAAAGTTCTTTCTATTGCTATTTTACTCAGATTTCAAAGAGTTGGCTGTTCTGTCAAAATGTTTGATAAAGAATAAAAGTTTAATAGTAATTAGTATACCAAGTCATTGAAGTTTAACTGTTTATCACGAATATGGATTTAGTGTGAAGGCCTGTAGGACCAAGGCAGATAAACCACATGAGGGATAAAAAGGAAGTTCGGTGCCGAGAGATACATTACGTTTTTTTTAAACCGAGAGAACTTGAAATTACAACATATTAACCAACTTTTGTGGGTTATGTTGATGGTGGTTGACGTTTATCTATCGCCCCGCCATCTACAAAAAATCTTAAAATAATAGATTACTTCACTGCCGATTTCGACCTTTTTCATTGCCGTTTTTCTATAGTATTAATTATTTTGGATTGAACGGGTTTTTGCAGTAAGCCCATGATACTTGTAGTAACAATATAAGTAAATAATAAAACAAGTGTATGGTTTACTTTTAAACATTTCTAAATTAAAAATGGTTTTATGCAACTGCATGCTTAAGAGTTCCTAAAACTGCCTGTTTTTGTATACCGGGTGTCCACTTTCAAACTGGAACATAGGGATTTAACATTGTTTTTAACAGTTTTAATGATTCCTGCTCGCTAATTCAACATACAGAAAATGTTTTGTTATCAATGGAAAGAGAAAATTATTGCGCATCTAATGGTATAAAAAATTAGATAATTTTTGTCAATTTTCATTGAAGAATATTAATTAAAAGTTTTCATGTTTTTTAACCCTAGAACGCATAGGTGGCGTCATATGAGACACCACCTATTTAACTATCTAGTTTCTAGTGATTTGCTGTTATGTTATCATATTCATATTTTCAGTACCTCTCCAGAAGATTATTGTTGATATATTCCTTTTATTTTTAATTTCCAAAAATTGTTACAAGTTTTATAATTAGTTTTTTAATTACTTGGTGTCGTATATGACGCCATATATGCAATCACGTAACAAGTTTTCTCGGTAGGTGTTGGTCGGTAACCACTTGCCATCTGACAGCTTACGTACATAATTTTCATAGTAACGTAATGTGAAGTGGAATTTGTTAAAATAGCTATCACTACTGTCTTTAATAAGATTGCCAGTTAGCTATTATACTTAAGCCGCCGAACAGATAGAGTGGAGCAAACAACCAAAATAACATATTACAGAGACCACTCGATAATATTTTAATATAATTACTAAAAGGAACAGAGATGGCGACCCTTATAATTAGAACTAATTTCAATTGACATTAAATAACTTTTTGAGGTTATGATGCAAATATCGAGAGATAAAAAAAAAGATCCTCTGTGGGCTGTGGAAATTCAAAAGTATGAATAATATGTTGGTAGTACTGTCTGTAAGTCTATGTCAAAGTCGAGGTTATCAGGTTAGGTTGTGCGTCAGTCTGTGTCAAAACTGACGCAAAACCTAACCTGATAACCTGCAGTGTAATTTAAGTGCTGAAGAGAGACTACCGAGTGATTTTTTAAAAACTCAATTGCAGCAGGCCCTGGATAGCCTGAATTAGTTGGCAATTCTGAAATCTATTGCTGGTGACACTGTAAGTCTATGTCAAATTCGAGGTTAGCAGGCTAGGTTTTGCATCACTTTTGACACAGACAGTGTCACCAACAATACACTTCAGTACTGCCAACTGATTCAGGCTATCCAGGGCCTGCTGCAATTGAGTTTTTAAAAAATCACACTGTAGTTATTTGTCAAAACCGTTTAACGTAGATATCTGATCAGTTCCTTAGATTTAACAATAAATTTATTCATACTCAACTTTAACTTCCGTTTTGCGCTTTAATATGCATCTATGTAGCCAAAATTATCTTCCAAATATTAAAAAAGACGTATAGTAAATTTAAAGTGCCTCATTAAACAAAAAAAGGCGTGGTGTCATATACGACACCACATATGCGTTAATGTAACTTTCTTAGATGTATGCGTTCTAGGGTTAAATATGAGTCGCCTCGACTTGAAAACAGTTGACAGCTATACTCAAATAATTTGTTATTTAGTAGTTTTTATCGTAAAAACATATTACAGGGGGGTTAGTTTGTGGAGAGTGAGAGATTTGTTTTCCGTAAAATTTGATAATGGTCCAATACCGTCTGCATCTAAAATACACAGATATGAAGATTTGAAGAAACTGCTAATATTTCAGTAGAATCAGAAGCTATAGGTGGTTAATGTTTATTATTTAATTTTGGCTTTGGTCATCGCAGAAATGTTGGTGCAGATGGCAGGGAATTGCAAGGTGTTTTAAAATTGATCAATATTGAACCATAGTACAGCACAAGACAAATTAGTCGTGAATTAAATGTGTCAAAGTCGGCGGTATCTAAGACATTAAAAAAGCACAGATATCATCCATACAAACCACAATGTAATCAGGAAATATTTGAACCAGACGAAAAAAGTAGAAATGTATTTTGTGAAGAAATCTAAAAACGTGCCAATCAAGATCGTTGTTTTTTGTCATCAATATGTTTCACGGATGAATATACGTACATTTACTTTAAACAGCAAACCCAATGTGCAAAATACTAGATATTGGGCTCAAGAAAAACCAAGAATTACTCTGTGTACAAGAACCCAATACCCTCAAAAAATTAATATTTGAGCTGGGTTTTATAATAACAACATTATCGGACCGTTTGAAATTGTTGGAAATTAAAATTCAAACACTTATTTAGAACTTTTGATTAATGAGCTAGATCTTGCATTGAAACGAATCTCTCACTCTCCGCAAACTAACCTCACTGTAATAAGTACCTTTTAACCATAAGAATTATTGTTTATTAATTGTGAAATTGTGTATGTATAGCAATAATACTAATAAAGTTATTTTTATAAAAACTCCCTCTTCGTTCGAGTAATCGTTCATTTTATAAAGTAAAAACTACTGAACTAACTCTGAATGTCATCAAATAACACCACAAAGCAACCACTAATAGAGGAGTTTCTTAAATGCACCTGTCAAATAATTGTTAGGGACTGGCCCACCCGTCGGAGGGCGCTAGTGTCGCCACTCGACAAGGTTGTGAACCAAACTATAATTAATTATGGGTCGGTATGTGAAGAAGTGTTGCTTCAAATTGCGCCAATTTAGTGTAGGAGACACAAGTTTCCCAACGGCATAGAAAAACCTACTAATAGAAGCGTTTTCTGAATGCATCTGTCAAATCAAATAATTGTTAGAGATTGGCCCATCCATCAGGAGGCGCTGGTCTCACCTGTCCGCCTTTTGAAAAGTGCGTAAATAGTAAACTCATACGTCAAACTGACACCGACAAATCATTTAAAATGCGTGAAAAGCATTTTTAACCAAAGCAAATTGTTGCAATTGAGCACGACTATTGTAAGATTGACAATACCTATTAAACAATATTGCTATTTGAATTACTTAAATATATTTGTTATTCGCAAAATTTTGTTTGAATTTTCCATAATTATTGTAAACTTCAGAACCTATAAAGATTTTGCATATTCTGATTTATGCGGTTCAAAACTTTAAAATCGAGATTCTGATGAAGGCAAATTATGTATATGCAAAATTTGTATTGGTGTTGACGGTATATCCTTGATTAATCCAAATATCGTAGTAATGGCGTATTTAAATTTTGCCGCCTTGCCTGAATAGTTTCTGGCCCACCCGTTGTAGGGCGCTGAAACTTTTATTCAAGCTTACTGTTTGAGAAATCGCTCTATTAGTGGTTGCTTTGTGAATAACACATTATTTGAGTATAGCTGTCAACTGTTTTCAAGTCGAGGCGACTCATATTTAAAAAACAGAAAACTTTTGATTAATATTATTTAATGAAATAATAATTTAATTTTTGATACCATTAGATGCGCAATAAATTTCTCTTTCCATTGATACCAAAACATTTTCTGTAGGTTGAATTGGGGAGCAGGAATTCATAAAACTGTTAAATACAATGCTAAATCCCTATGTTCCAGTTTGAAAGTGTACACCCGGTAGATTTATATTTGCTAAGGTGTCTAAAAGTACACAATGTCAAAATCACTTTGTGTTATTATTGATAATAGAATTATTAAAAATATTAAAACTAAAAGTATGAGTCTTCT